>BPLR01019770.1:0-17127 GCA_021605095.1 Caerostris extrusa
GTTACGTATTGCTGGTTTCACTATTTTTCTTAAATTTTCGTTGAAAAGAAACAACTAAGAGCAAAATGACATATGTGACATATTTTCAAAAACATATGGGCAAAACAGGAAAAAGAAGGATAAATAGGGGCATGGAAAGATGATAACACATTAGATAAAAACAAATATACTAGATATACAACTGAAATATTTTAATTATGTGGACATTTTAAAAATTTAAATAAATATTTCTCAAAATGTAAGTTTTCAAATTGTAATGCAATTTTAACAGATTATATATATAACTATTTATATTATGCAAGTTTTAGTTACAAAAAAATGATCTTTTAGATTTTTTTATAGATACTTAAATCAATTTTCTTTTAAAAATGTATATGAATATTTTTAAAAAGCTCACTTGAGTTATAATCTAGAAAAACATAGAACTGAAATTTTTTCAATACATATAACTACAGAACTTTCATTTCTACAGTGATTTTCATTTGAATTGATGTATCTTTTCTCTCGATACATCAAAGTTTAACAAATGTCTATAGAAACAAAGACATAGAAAGTACTGACTACTCTTATAAGAGTTCTAACCAATCCCAAGCGTGCAAAAACGAACTGCAGAGCGACAATCAAAAACAAACTAAACCAAATCCTTAATAGAATAAGACTGGATTTGAGCTAGCTCTATCGGTTCAAAAACCTTAATGTACAAAGTTCAACATGGCATTCCTTAAAAAGAAAACTATGATGCATATTTAGCAACCTACAAAAAAGTTATTTCCAAAAAAATTAAATGTAACAAATTTATTATTAATTTCAGAAACACGTTATAAATAAATTACAAGAATTGTGGCTTATTTTTTAATATAATAAGTAAAGCTAGCATACTAATGAAAACAATAATCACGCTTAGTCTTCAGAAAATTATACTTATTAAAATCACAGAACATTTATAAATTATAAAATAGTTATATGTTATCTCTTTGTTTTATATTTTTTGTATTTCCTTGTTTTGAAAAAAAGATTCGCAACTTTAAAATTGACTTTTAACGGAGATACAGGCGATTCTCAAACAATATCTGCCCATCCTCGAAAGGCAAAGGCATTCTCCGGGGTTAATATGACAAACAAAGAGAATAGAAATTAAATTAGCGCTGAATTTGATCCCAAATTCTTGTAATGAAGCTTTATAATCTGAAAATCAAATTTCCCATCATGGTGTTTTCAGTTAATGAAGTTATCGCAGCATACAACCAGAAATTATCGAATTTCGCTTGTCGTCATGTTTGGTTAATCAAGGGGTTCTTGATGCCCTCAGCTATTGTTGTTTCGGTGTTATGAACAAAATTAACTGATGTTGTGCCAGTTATGTTTTCAAAGACCTTTTCAAAAATGTCGTGATGAATAAATTTTGTGTTTTCTACAAAAAAAGGAAAAGAATAAATCAATAAATAAATTTCTAATACAATTTAATAAATTGAATAAAGTATGTCATCAGCATATCACACATATTAATATCACATAAGAAGATATAAAGTGGACGTTAAAAATAAATAAAAATATTGTTTGACAAAGGATTATGTTTAAATCATTGTAATAAATAAAAGTTATATGTATAAATTAAATTAAAGTTTAATTATTTGAATCAATTTTCGACGTACTAGGTATACCGAAGGACCGCCTATCTACATCAATAAGTTACATTTTGTTGTAATTCAAAGTAAGAAAAAAATTAATTAAGCAAAAAAATTATTTATACTATTTATTATTTTATGAAAATATTTTGTATATAAATACATATATATATGCATTTTAAAAAAATATTTATTTATTATGTATTAAATTTTTATTTTATATTTTAAAAATATTTCTTATTTTTAATTTATAGAATGAATAAGTTATTCCCCTTTTATTCGAAAATATTTGAAAATATTAATATTTATTGCTTCATTCAGTTTGATAAAAACCTATTGTAAACTAATAATATGTGCATGCAAGAAAGAGTTTAGGTAACTCTTTGCTGGGAAAAAACAACCATTAAATAACAAACAAAAGCGTATCGAAAAACAAAGTGAACACTTTCATGTAAGCTGAATTTACACGATCTACACTCAAGAGCCAAAACATTGTTGACCACCCAACATTTCGGTAATGAACTCGCTCTGGGATGACGCAGGCACATGATCAGTGGAAGTGGTATTCAACTGCTGCTGGAGAGTCTGAAGAATCATTCTTTCACTTTTCACTTCTGTGTGATGTGGAAAAGGCTGCGGATCTGCGACCTTTGATAGAAGGCAGATTGTAATGGCTCGGAAGTCTCTGGAACAAGTATTTCCGAAACTGCACGACTCGCGAGTTGTGTTTGCGATCCACAGTTGTTAGTACTTATTCAAAGTGTATGAATGACGGTGAAACCAGCATTAGACGACATGGTGTTGGACGTCCACACGCTATCAAAGAAAAGGTCGTCGGAGACTGCCCCGCATGGTGAAGCAAAAACTGGAGCAGGACAGTGGCTCAGCTGACAGCCCAATACAATTCAGGGCCAAGTAGAATAGTAAGTAGAATAGTATCGGTATAATAGTATAGTAATAGTATAGTACTGTTCAGCGGACACTGTTGAATATAGGGCTACGCAGTAATGATCTCACTCGTGTGTCTTTGCTGACCAAAAACGTCATCGCCAACTGCGCCTGCGCTGGGCCCGGGAACATCGTGACCGGTCCGTGGGTCAGTGGGAGAGAGTTGCCTTGGGGTCAGATAAATCACGGTTTGTCATTCATCACGCCGATGGCCGTGTCAGGATAGCCGTCTTCCAGGCGAACAGTTGCTCCCTCAATGTACAGTAGGTGGTCCACACAGGCCGGTGGTGGCGGTATTATGCTTTGGGTGACGTTCTCTTGGGCGTCTCTTGGGACCCGTGGTTGTGGTAGAGCAGACCAGGAATGCTACCGGGGAGCTGAATGCGGACCAGTTGCCCCTTACATGGCCTCTGTTTTTCCAGCTGGAAATGGAATGTTCCAACAGGATAACGCCCTTGTCACAAGGTTAAATTGTGTTGGAGTGGTTCCAGGAACAAGATGCTGAATTCTAGTTAACGTCATGGCAGCTTAATTCACCGATCTCAATCCGATAGAACACATTTGGGATGTCCTCGGACGGCAGCTCAGAGTTCAAAGACCACCAATTCCGGGCAATATCTCGGATTTGCGTGACCGTTGTTCTAACCATCTGTACAATCTGTCTCCGGCCATCTACCAAGGACTTTAGGCATCCATGCCAAGGCGGGTTGAAGCTGTGTTGCGCGCCAAAGGTGGGCCAACTCGTTATTGACAAGTGGTTATAATGTTTTGGCTCTTTAGTGTATATAACTGCATTGCTGATGAATTGATGTTGTTCCTATGTATTCAACGACCTTTTCAAAATGTAGTGATGAATAAATTTCATATTTTCTACAAAAAACCAAAATAAATTCATGTTGCCTTTAATAGATAAATTGAATAAAGTGCACCATCTGCATATCACACATATTAATAACATAGTGGAAGGTATAAAATAGATCATTAAAAGTTGACAAAAAAATTATTAAGATTAAGGAATATATTTTTGGTAATAAATAAAAATACTATTTTATGAAATTAATTAAACTTTAATTAATTTCGACGCACAAGTTATATGAAGGAGTGCTATCTACTTCAATATTAATTTTTTTATTGTAATTCAAATTAAGAAAAAAAAAAAAAAAAAAATACTTATTATATTTATTATTTTATTAAAAATGTTTATATGTAAGAATATATATTTTTCTTCTACTTCTTCATTAGTACAATAACCCCATGGTGGGCCAAGGCCGTTGACTGCCTGGCAGACTTTGAGACATGAGATACTATCTTTTCACTAGGTAGGTTATTAAAAAATACACAGAATTAAAATAGTTATGTATTATATATTAAATTTATTTATATATTGAAAATATTTATCCTATTTTTAAAAATTTATAGAACATTTTTTATTCATTTTACATACAAAAATATTTATTAATATTTTTGTTTCCTTGAGTTTCCGAAAACTTTGTGAACTATTAATAGCTCTGCATGCAAGAAAGAGATTAAGTAACTCGTTCCTAATTCGAAAAAACATCCATTCAACAGCAAACAAAAAGACATCTAAAACAAAATAAAAAACATCTTTGATAGGTGTAAGCTGTAAGCTTAATTTACAATCGATCTATTTAACTGCATTGCTGGTTACATTTATGTAGCTGTGACAGGTCTAATTTATAATGATGATTAATTGCCACAAACTGCCACGACCATTATCTTGAATTGTATTAGTTTTTGGCAATTTTGTCAGCAGAGGGAGGAACAGCTTTCGAAATTGATCAGAAGCGATGTGCTCCTGTCATGAATACCATTAAGGAGGAATACTATTACTAATAAACTAATTAATTGTAATACACTAGAATATTCTTTAATATTTAAAATTGAATGACCACTAGTAATCTCATAATGAAAAAAAAAATGTGTTTTTGCACAAAATTCTACAATTAGCTTTTTGTAAAATATTTAGTAGAAGAAGTAAAAATAGACATTTCAAAAATACACTGCTCAAAACATTTAAGGGATATTATAACATTGGGTATAAACTGCAGATAAGTGAAATGTTTTGGCAACTCATATACGATGAATTGGTGTTGTAAGATAAAGAAACGAACAAGGGATAATTAAATTATATTAACTATATTTATCAGTAAACAAAAAAATGAACAATTCTTACATATTATATACAAACAAACACAAAATGTGATTTCTCGGATACAAATGGGTTTCAATAAGGCGTGTAATATCCACTAACTGAATGCAACGTCTCACATTTATCAGGCATAGAATTAATGTAATTATCAATGAAGGACTGGGATATACTGCTATAGAAGAGAGCTTTCCAAGGAATTGTTTCTGGGGTTGATAAACTATTAGCAATCATTTTCCCTAGAATGTCTGAAACATGCTCTATTGGGTTCATGTCTGAGGAATATGCTGACAAATTCATTCGAATAATTTCTTTGTTGAAAGGAAAATTGTCCACCAGCTGAGGACGATGTGGTCTAGCGTTATAATCATGAGATTGAGTTCATCCCCGATCGCTGCAGTGTAAGGACGACAATAGGTTCGAGAATCTCTTCTCTACATCGCAGAGCAGTTAGTCTCTCCTTTCCCGATAATGAAAAAGTCGGTGTGGTCAGTGAAAAATCGCCCCTGATCATCATCGTACCACGCCTGAACATCACTCCGCCAAAGCAGACACTTTCATGCACAAATACAGGGAGTATTTCGTGTACCAGGTTCTCTCTAAATATGTCATTCATAATATATGGCCTATTGTCAGGTTGTATATGATAAGCATGTTCTTCCACTCATCTTACTTCAGTTTTACTTTATTTTTTTGAAGTGTCCTATTGCTATTTGAAATATCATATTGTCTTAATTTAAAACTTATCATTTATTTTGCTTAAAATTATCTCTATATATAAGCAATTAGTTCACTTTGTTGGTAGAGAGCTCAATGATCAGCATATGGTGTAGCATATGTCATCACAGACCTCGGGCTCGAGACCAGGCAATGCCATGGATGTTTGTAGTGGCTCGGAATCCCCTTTAAACCGTAGGTAGCTGTCTAATATGGCTGTTGACCGTAGAGCTGACAAACCTACCCTGTAAAAGAAAACATCTCCCGTCTCGAAATATGCCAGTGAGGTGATTGCTTTGGCTTCCCATGTGACTGTTGCACTATTGAAGTAGAAGAAAGTATTACATAAATAAGCGGATAATTTATCGTGTTGTTTTTCACAGTAGAAAAATTGTTAACTGGTTTAGGAAATTTAATCAGCACATATAATTTTTCTCATGAAATTTTATTATTGAAAACATCGAGCAAATCCATTTCACAGAGAAAGCATTGCCAACTTTATTAAAATATTTAACAATCAACTATAATTTTCCAATGAAATTTTATTAGTGAATTACAACAAGTAACTCAATTTCACTGAAGACAAATATAGACACGAGTCAGTGCGTAGTAATATAGACAGTGCGTAATAATATAGACAAAAATAGAATCCCCAACTGAAATAATTTTTTTACTCAAGGTAGCTTAAATAATTTAGGAACTACCATTACAATTTTTCTTTCCGTGAAAAAGACGGAAAGTCTGAAGCAAGTAATCCAACACATCGCAAACCAAAAGTCTCATTTACGTTACAAGTCACGTCCGTAAAATGGCTGTTTGCGATGCATTGCATACGGCGGAGAGTTTTTTCCACGTATTCTATTTCAACAGCCACGGAGTAAGTTTCTTCGCTTATAGACCGTGTGGTAAATAAATTCAGCTTATGCAGATGATACCTCTCCTGTATCGGTACCAGCATCAGTATTCCTTTGGGAGGTGGAGGTCTAAAAAGTTGGATTTCGAATGTAAATTCTTCTTTGGTACTTTAATTTCGAACATCATCAGATTTTGAAGTGTTCTGTGAGGAAAGTATAGTAGGCATCAGTGATGAGTTTCTCATGAACCATTCCTGTGGGATGTTTCAGAGATATGCAGCTTGAGTTTAGATGTAGGTCCTGAACAAATGTTCTTTTTATTCAACTTGTTTTCTAATGATGCTAACGTTAAATGCATACTGATCAGTAAGTAACAAAAGAGGTATTAGTTGAGCAATTAGCAGAAGAACACACTTGAATGTAAAGTATCATGACAGAATCTAAACAGAGAAAAAAAAAAAAAACAATATTCTCTTCATACAAATTTAAATTTATCACTAGTGAACATATTTCATCAATGGAATTTAAATACGTAATTTTAAAAGAACTTTAAATTGACTTTCATAAAAATAACTGATCCTTAGGCATTATTTTGAGAAAAGCGATAATATGTTTATACTCTGAACCAGTTAAAAATGAAATACACAACTCATGTTTTTATATTGGCAAATATTTAGAAACGCATGCAAGTCATAATTTAAAAAATTTACATAATTAAAATCGCGTTGCAAATTAGTGTTTATGTTTCTCGTAGCGTGCAAGAATTTGAATCTGTTTTTAAATATAACGTATAATGCTCTCATTTTTCCCCTTCATTTTTTGTGGACTTCAAAATCTAATTCCAAAATCATTCCTTCGCAATTGATAAAAATTTTATACAACAGTACAGTTTTAAAATATTCTATTGAATTTGAATAGCATTCTGATTTAAAGCAATTTGCTACTAGATTTCCCTGAAATGTAATACGTATTAAGGGTACACAATTGTGAAAACAATGCATGTTAGACAGGTACAGCAATTCCAAATAAAACACCATAAGAACGACATCTAGGTCAGAATGATGGATTGGTTTAAGACGCTAGGACGACATCTAGGGTGTTCATAGCATTTTTTATGATACTCAAGCCTGATTGATGAACATTTCGAAAAGCTGAACTTTTAATAATATAAAAAATAGCATCAATAATCTTTTAAAAATTATCTTAAAAAGAAAATCGAATTAATATTTTGTGCAGAAATACTTTTTGTCGTCCTTTGAAGTTCCGAAGTGGCAATCAATATATATTGCATTCCAAATTGGGGAGCAGCACTATCTTATATCACTTTACAGATTGTTTATTTTTGATCATTAGAATTCAAATTTGTACGAGTGAAATTCAATAAATTTCGTTTTCCTGCTTCTTAGACTAGTGGCTAATTGCGCAAATAGCATTGCAGCAGTAAAAGTTCGAATCCTTTGGTAAAATACGTTGCATTACGTTCAGAGTCTAGGAAACCCGATAGCTATTGGGATTACATATGGAAAGCATCCTTCTTGTGGAGTCAGTTTTCCGGTGATATCCAATACGAAAACAAGCAAATCACATATTGTTAAGACTAAAACTCCTTCCTGAAGATGAAGTCAAATCCTTATTGCCCGTTATTGGGTTGTTCGTGGTATACATAAACCCACCGACATTCAGCAAATAAAAATCCATCTTCTTTCATGGCGCGACAGCCCATGGAGGATAAAAACCTTATGTCTATTAACAGATTTAGAAACATGATTTGTTTGTTTTTTATGGGATAGGGTTGTCAGCCCTATGATCAATGCTCTATAGCAATATTAGGCAGGGACCTACTGTTTAGAAAGGTGTTTCCGAAACCCTACAAACATTCAGGGTTCAGCCAGGACTTTAATTCGAAATCTATGATACAAAGTGCTATACACTCTGTAATCAGGTCCCAAAAATGGTTCCAGTTTTTTACTACTAATCCCTTTACTTTTATTAATATAATTATAATTTCTATAATTATAAACATAAATTACACAAGATATGTATGTATACAGTTTTTATTAAAAATTATTGCTCTGATTTCAAATGACAACAACTTTTGTTTCAAACAGCAATAAGAAGAATGAGTAGTAAAATCAATTACAACATGAAGTGATAAGCTTGTGGGAATTCTTACATGTTGAGATCCATGGCAGACTAGATTTAATAACCTTAAGCAAATAAATATGGTTTTCGTTATTCCTATACGTAAATTGTGAGATGCGCCACAGACAAGATTCGACAATTTTCACTCACATATTAAATAGAGTCATATATAAAACAATACTTTATTTATACCACGACATCCGGTTGTGATAGTTATATTGTTTGTTATAGAAGTAGTTAATGGGGAAAGTGATTTTTAGACGTAAGTGAATATTATTTGTTATTCACCTATTATTCTAAATTTACTCAATTCTTGGATAAAAATATGATATTTTTTCAAAGAATTTCTTTATTTGTAGGCAGTAATTTTTATTTTGAAAGTTCGTTGTCGTCAACTCAATAAAAATGTAAATTTTGTTTTGCAATGTTACAATTTTCCATAAATCTGTATTATAATTATTGACTAAATTCAATTATTTATAATTTTTTTTTGGTTAACATGGTTCTTTTATAATTCTGCTTTTTTTTTTTTACTTATGAAGTCTTTTGAACCATGGGAGTGGCATTTTTTTCGGAGGTGGATATTTATTTACGGCGGTAATACATTAGTAAATATTGTAGTTCAAATATTATTGCAGAATAAAGAGTTGGAAATTAGAAATATTGTAGAATACTTACCCGCTGCCTAGAAAAGACTTACAATTTCTCTAAGGTTGGTACGGAGTTTTGTAACTTCCTAATTCATCGTTCGATAATTAAGTTTTTATTTAATAAAAACTAAAATCAGTAAAAAAAAATATTAATTTAATCATTCATTGGACATTTTTATTTGATTTGAAAATAACCAAGCTGTCTTTACAGGCGAATTGATCGCCTGCTGTCTAGATTCAATACTAAGTAAATTCTGATATTAAAAGAGATTCCCCATTCAGAAAAGCACTGATTTCTATTCAATTGAAAATTCCGATTGGACCCACCAAAATCAAATAATTCTTTTTAAATACAAGAAAAACGAAGTCGATTGAAAGAGAGGGAGAGGTGACTTATTTCCTCGGCAGGGAGTATAACACGGCATATCAAAGAAAGGAAATCTTTTTTCCCCATATCTTCCAGGAGAAACGACGGCTCCAAAAAGGAATAAAAATCTCCCTGTCCGGAAACTGAGGAATCTTAACCTATTTCGGTCCCTGAAGCTGAACCCGTTGTGGAACAGACAAGAGGAAATTTAGATTCCGATATTTCTCTCTGGAATCTCAGAAGTCCCCAAGAATTTGTTATCTTTGGCATTAGAGATAGTTTGCATGGATGGTAAGAAAATGGCGAGTCAGTTTTATGGACATACTAAATCTGAAAAAAGAAACGCATTTTTAGTGATTTTTATAACTCTCTCGTGAATATATATTATTCAGAATCAAATATGAATAAAGAAACTGTGAAAAAATAAAGTAATTCTTTAGAAAAGTGAAAAATTTATCTTGGAAACAATATTGTGGAACCTCATACATATATTAAGTATGCCTTGCAATATTAGAAGTTTGAAACCATTGTTAAAAAAACTCTAGAACTATGTATAAGAGATTCTACGATATGACAGATTTTTAACAATATAAAAAAATGACATTTAGATAAATATTTTCATAAGAAATCTTTTTCAATTTTTATCTAACACTGGCAAAAATTTTTTTTTCTGTAGCTCTTCAGTCGCATGTGTTTCATACATTAAATATACATACACATTTATGAATTTAACATTAATTTATTATATATTTAATATAACAAAAATGAAAAGAGTTAAAATAAATATTGAAATTGTTTTTTGTTTTATCAATATTAAAAAAATAAAAACAAAATAAATATGTTTATATATATATATATATATATATATATATATATATATATATATATATATACACTAGTAAATGTTACCTACATCATAATGCAATAAATTGCTAATTAGATAAATCACAATGTTTGTTATTGAATTTTATACTCCTGGCTATATACATGTATTTAACGAAACGTTACAATTTCTATGACAGAATTTCGTCATGAACTAACAAATGGTTTTATAGCTTTATAAGATTCTTAAGTAGTATCTCTTCTTCTTCAATGACGCAACAGTTCCATGGTGGGCCAAGGTCGTTTTCCTACTGGCAGATTCGAGACATGAGATGTTTTTCTTTTAAGGAGTAGGGTTGACAGCCCTACAGTCATGTCAGAATGGGACCTACGGCTTAAAAGTGGATTCCGAACCCCTACAAACGTCCATGAAGCCGCCAGGACCCGAACTCGAAACTTGTGGCCCTGAGAGGTAGACACTCGGCGATCAGGACCTTGTATAGTATTTACTATACGTTAATGTTTGTGACACTTTCTAATTTTTTACAATAATAACTACTAATTGCTATAAATGATATAAAAATTATCTTATTATTTGAATATAGGAGATAAAAAGTTTAAATTATATAGCCGAAGCTAAGTTTAATGAGTTAGAAGATATTAATTAAAATATTATTGTTAAATTGTATTTCATCTACTAATTTTAGCTTCATATTCACATAGAATAAATATATTTATAGCCCGAAATTATAATACACTAACCAATTCTCCACGTATGAATTTAATTACTTTAAGGAATAGTTTTTGTAATGTTTTCTTCTAAATTTACATTTAAAATAATTTCAATAATTTCAATTTCAATAATTTACAATAATCGCGTGCTGTTCTGTTAAGTAATTGAAATATTGCATTTTTATAGTGACATAAGTATAAAAATAAATTAAATGTGAGATATAAATTTGTTTGTGAATTAACTAACTTGTTTGTGCCCTACTTCTAAATGAAATCAGTCTAAATAATTAAAAATGAGTAGCATAAATTTTTTTCTATTTATTTGTTCTTCATTTTTAAATTGTTAATAACTGAGTGATATTCAAATTAATCCAAATTTTTAAAACTGTTAATAACTTAATTATATTCACATTAATCAAAATTGTTAAAATTGTTAATAACTAAATAACATTCAAACTAATCAAAATTGCCAAAATTGTTAATAAATGAATGACATTCAAATTAGCCAAAATTGTTAAAGTTATTAGTAACTGAACGACATTAAAACTAATTAAAATTAATAATAAATGAATGACATTAAAATTAATAAAAATTATTAAAACTGCCAATAATTGAATGAAATTCAAAATGATCAAAATTATTAATATCTGAATGATATTAAATTCTTCTAATTACATTCAAATTATTTTAGTGAAAGTATTTTTATATTATAATTTTTTAAAAATTCAGGCAACAACAAACACTTTACGAAGATTTATTTTTAATTGTCAGAGCAAATTTTTTAAAATTAATTTGATTTTTAAATTTAACTCTAAAGTAGAAAACCTTCAATAGAAAACATTTATTGTAAAAGAAACAACTGTTGAGTAAAAAATAAAATTTGGAGTAATTTGTGAGACATATAACTAGGGATTGCAATATCGGACCAAAAGTTCAATACCGGTATTCGGAATTTTTAGATTTTAATACCGGGATACCGGTTTTAATACCGGTAGTAGACATTTTAGAAAAGAAAGAAAGCACAGGTGTTTTTCGTTTTTATTTGCCAGTTTTATTAAAGAATGGAAATATCACAAAAAAATTTGTAACTAAATTTGTAACTAAAATTATAACAGTATATAAAAAGAATCTTAAAAAAGTAAAAAAGGAAAATAATTTTTTATTTAAATCACAAAAAAGAGTTAATATCACTATTCGGTCTGTGGTTCTAAATTTTTGAAATGTGATCTTAAAAAACATAAACCGAAGTATTGTCAACTGAATTTTTAAGTTCTTTAAAGTTATTCATTATTATGAGTATATATTTATATATATATATGTATATAATTAATCTAAAAAATATTTTGAATTCTAAAAAGTATGATATGCAAATACAATGTGAATAACAAACTCCTCAATTTAAAAAATATCGAAATATTACACACTTTCTTCACAACTACAGCCTTATTTTCACAAATAAGAATTTCTTGTTTTTCAAATAAGAATTGTAAATTACTAGTAAATACCGAAAAACGGTATTTAAATTTGGGAATACCAGTATTACAAAATTGTAGAAATGACTCAAAATACCGGTATTGCAATCTCTACATATAACTGATTAAAAAATTTCCTTTAAACAAAGCAAGAAAAAGCTGATCGAAGAAAAGATGCCCCATACGTGCAGTATGTCTTTATTAGGATCGCCCTGAGTTGAATTTATCAAAATTAATGATCCTTTTTAGTAACACTTTAAAAGTAATGACATTCTTGATAAATAATTCTGTATTACGATTCAATAATAAAAATCATATATTTTGATTTCGAACATTTCTTATACGAATCATTGTTATTTATTATTATCAATTTACGTTTTGCCAATAACAATTTAAGTTGATACATTTTTAAAAAAACACAAGAGATAACGTTAGTTACTAAATATTATTTAAGTATATATTGTACAGTAAAAATTATATTATTATTTTATTTCCGTCAATATTTGAGTAAACATTTTATATTTCATTTTAATTTTTCCATAATTAAATGAATCATTATATATATTTTTTTTATGATTTTAATTTTTTTTTTAATTAAAAATAAATATATGTGATGTTTGACTAAAATTGTGTAATATATATGTAACACAAGCAGCTTCATTATTCATCATCTGAAAGATAATGTGAATTCTACAATATTTGAAATACAAACAGATTTTGTATTAAATCAATATATACAGCACTTTTAAATTGTTATTATATATATATATATATATATATATATATATATACATAATAACAATTTAAAAGTATTGTATATATATATATATATATATATATATATATACATAATAACAATTTAAAAGTATTGTATATATATATATATATATATATAAACTGTATTTAGAAATTTACTTGAAACTAATATGTTAAACTTTGATGCTTTTGTTAATTTTAATATACCTTCGTTTTAAAGTTTTCAAATTTTTATTATTTATGTTTCATTAAACATTAAGTATTTATATTTCACTTTAATTTTTTAATTTACAGAAGAATTTTTAGTTATAATCTGACAAAATATAACGTACATTCTTTCTGATATGTTTTAATAATATCATTTACTAAAATTTAAAATATTTAATCTTTATGTAGCTGGAGAATACTAATCCAAAATGAAACTTCAAAATAGTACTTCACAGATTTGATTGTTGAATAAGATTATGTAATTAATTTCGTCATTGATAAAAAATAAAGCCAAAGTTACTTTCCATATCTTTTCTACATATCAATAAATAACAAAAAAAAAAAAAAAAAAAAAACGATTGCAATAACGAATAACATTAAGTGGATAAAAATGAATGCATGACTTTAATTGGATTAGTTATCTATAATACTCAAATTATATGATCTGTAATTAAATATATAAAATTCCATGTTTGCAACTGCTTTCTCCTCATCTGCAAAACAACACGACTTTTCGTCACTCTTTTTCAATTCCTTCTATTAGCTCACACTCTCCCTATATATATCTTGTTCAAAATTTTCAATCGGTAATAAAATACTTTTTATTCATCCACTCAAGTTCAAATAATTTTTTTAAATTGTAAGGGATGACACTTGCTGTTAATACAGTTTTTTTCAAATATTAATTCCTTAATTAAATTTAATTAATTAATTTTAGTTTTTTTATTTAAGTTGCATGTATCCACCAATAGATGGCGCCAGATCAACATAAAAAAAATGAATGAAAAATTATTTATAAAGGACTTCCTGCAATATAGTGAAAAAAAGTGGAATTGACTTTAATTTTTTTTTTTTATATTACATGTTAAGAATTACTTTTCATATCTGCTCTACAAAAACCATAGAACAACAATAGAAGACAAACTATTGCAATAACACGTAATATTTTTATTGGTTAAAAATGGATACATGACTTTTTATTTGATTAGTTATCCACCGTACCTTTAAAAATTGCTTGATGTACCGCTTTGAAATATTCAGATCCCATGTTCATTTACTTTCTCATCTGCAAACGACTTGTCACACTATCATTTTACTTTCTAAGTACTTTTTATATCTTTTACCATCTTCAAGCAATACACACTAATAAAATACAAACAATTACAATAACACGTAATTACAATTGGTGATGTAACTTGATAGCAATAACAAGTAACTTTATAAATGGATACATGACTTTAATTAGATTAGTTGGCCATCATACTCAAATTTTTGCTTTTGATTTTGTCACAAAAATTTTCAGATCCCTTGTGACGGTGGCCTGATAGCTAATTAGCTAGCGCTCTACCATTTGGAACCGCAGGCTTCAGGTTCGAATCTTTATGGGGGCATGGACGATACACTTTGTGACTGCTTGGAATTTCTCTGTTTAATTAGCAGCCCAAAGTATTGCACAAAATGATCTTATACCGAGCAAAGCAAGAAACCTACTTGTTCACGACAGCTTCTCATTTGTAAAATAACGCGACTATTCGTTACTCTCTCACTTTTCACGTTATTTTTCATATCCTCTGCTCTACATGTCGACGAGACAAAAAGCGCTTCCAATATCAAGTAACAATAGAAGTTAAATTAATTTAATTCCATTAGTTTTCCGTCACTTTCCATCAAATTTTATAATCTGTCGTGAGATATTTCAAGATCCCATGCTTTCGTGACAACTTGTCATCACACAATACAACACGACTTGTCGCTTTCATTTACGCATAATTTATTTTTTTAAACTTAAATCTAAACAATATTTCAAAATAATATTTCATTCATTAAAAAGTAAAAAAAAGTATTCATTTGAGTATTTCATTCCGATACAAATAAAAAGAAACCAATAGCGTTAAATGTATGCTCTACATATCAATAAGCAGCAATGGCCAAAAATAACATTTGCAATGGCAGGTAACGTTAATTGGATAAGCAAAAAAGGGATATTAACGCTATTCATCATAACCAAATTTGTTTATTATCGGTTATCTGTCTGTATTTTTCTAATAAAATGTACCAAAATTTAAAATGTTTCATCTTATGCACAGCTCAGGAAGAGAAAACAAAGTCATATATTCTAGTATAAAGCATGAAAGCTTTTCAAAAATGGTACTTTCGTTTGAATTTAAAATTATTAAAGCTAAGTCATTTCATCAAGTAGAAAAATAAAGGCAGATTACTTTTCATATCATTACAATAGACAACGCACTACGGTTTGTGCAAATATTAACACATAACTTTTGGAGTTGAGTTTAAGGACTCTGGATGAGAGGACTTTAATTGGATTAATTTTCCATCATAGTCAAGACTTTTGCCGTGATCTGCCATGAAATATATACCGATCCTGCGAGTTCGCTGACAACCTCTCATCTGACAAAACAACGCGACTTTGTCGTCACTCTTTTTAATTTTTTAACGTAAAAAGTCAGATATGATGTGAGATAGTTATTTTAATGGGTGCTTTTCAAGGAAATAATACTTCTTTCAGTTAAAACACACAAGAAATAAATAAATAAATAAAATTAAAAAGTAATTCAATCCGTCAAATAAAAGAAACTGAGTAACTTTAAATTTATGCTCTACATATCAATAAGCAGCAATGGCCACAAAAATAACATTTGCAATAGCAGATAACTTTAATTGGATAAGCGGAATGGATATTCACGCAATCCATCACAACCAAATTTTATCATCTGTCATGAAATATGCAGATCCCATGTGCGTAACTGCTTCCCATCTGCAAAACACACAACATGCTTTCGCTTTCCTCTTATGCATACTTTATTTTTTAACGTAAAATCAACCGTAATATACAGACATCCATTTTAATATTTTTTTCTTCTTTTTCTTCTTTTTGGCTCCCTCTTCTTTTTTTTCTTTGGGACCTTAAAAGGATGAATGATTCCGCTTTATGGCGCTGGTTCAGAAAAGTTTATTTTGTTTGTTGGTTCTGTGTTTTGCATGCGATACGCATCTTCCCCACGAAAGAAAAAGAAACACCAGGACTTCTAGTAAATGGGGGAAAAAGTTGCGGTCATTTTTCAAAAGATAAAAATTTCCGAGTTTTTTACGCCGGTTTTAAAGCGGACTTTTATTTAGTTTCTGGGATTTCTTTCAAACGGTGGTCTGCGTTACACAACTCAAAGATTATGGTTTTCTTCGTCTTTTTCAGGATTTAGCAGAGGTTTTTTATCTATTCTTTGTTTGTTTGTTTGCTGAACAAGTTTAAATAAATATGCTTGATTTTCCATCTTTACGGAAGAATATTTTTAAATATTTCTCCTACATTTGAGCTGATACACTTGAATAAGGTCTTAGAATTATCACAGTTTGCTATTTCCTGTAAATATGCCATTTAAATAGGAACTGATGTATTATAAGTCAAAAGATTTAAAAAGAAATATACAGAAAGGCTAAAACTATACGAGAGGTTGATTTGGTTTTGTCGCGCTACGGCCATTCTGGCAACACATTTTGGACCACTGGATCGGGATCTTACTGGTTTTCAAAGTGAATTTCGAACCACTAACAAACACATGCCCACCGCCGAAAGGTGAGTGCTGAACCTGAAGCTTGTGCGTCTAATGGCCAGAAAGCTAGCCAAGTGGCCATCAGAGCAATACGTAACT